>OY747712.1:7452580-7497580 GCA_963556495.2 Valencia hispanica | reverse complement strand
GCAGGTGAGGGCAATTAGTGAAACTGGGTCAGGAGCAGAGTGGCAAGGAGACAACAGGAAAGGGAAGAATGGCAAGGGAACAGAAACCTCTTAAATAAGAAACTAGAAACTAACTAAAGATAATATGTCTAAGGAGGAATCTAAGGAGAACTTAAGGAAACACTGGAAGAAATAAATTATAAGACTAAAGAGAAATATCTAAGGAAACACAAATAAGAAAGGAGGACACAAACAAAAAGTGAAAACATCTAAGAGCATGAAGGGAATATGAAAACTAGGAAGTGCCATAAAATAAATACCAAAGAATACATAAAATGATAATTAAAGCGAATAAGGAAAATAACTAACTTCAAACACAAAACCTAAGAACTATGACATAAACATAACTGACTGTCATCACCATGACAAAAAACAGTGTATCCATGGAGTCTGATCATTTGATCAGTAAATAAAGTAAAAAGAATTAGCTCAAGCGCTAAACCCTGTTGTACTCCATAACTACCTGTGAGCAGTATTTATAATTGTCACAGACCCTACCAACATGTTGGAAGCATTTGTACATTGAAGTAAAAATAGATCAAAGATTGCCTGCAGCAAAAATACATATTTAAAGAAGGTTTATGGAGTACAGTTGTATGGTTCATGTCCAAGAAGTCATGTCCAAAGTGGTTATAGTGACTTCTTCCTACATTTGGCTTTTTTTTTTATGAATAGTTGCTTAAAACCTTGGGTCTCACCCCTGATGTGTTTCTCTGAAAGGATGGATCGCTTAGATGGAGGTTTTTTTTCATGCACTGATGATTTTGGATTGGTGTTCGAGTTGTTTTACCCCCGGGACAAGAGCACTCACACGCTTTCCTCTCTCCTCCTCTTTTGGCCTCTCTTAGCCTCCCAGATATACCCTCTCCTTCACCGCTTCTACTTTCGAATTCCTTTTACCCATTCATCCACGGACTTTTTCTCTCAATCTGATGCTATAAAAATTCTGTAAGATGATGCAATCTAAATTTAGTTTTTTCTTCTTAGTGAAACACTTATATTTGTAGCGGCCTCAAAGAGAATAGCCTTTCGCTGCTGCATTAGATGTCCACAGGGAGTTGTTGTGTGGTCAGAAGTGGTAGGCTGGAACAAATGAGCCCGTGTTTATAACCTCATGAGGTATAGTGTAATATCTCTACAACAAAATGAACATAAGAGCCAATCAGCCAGAAAGAAAACGCCAAAAAATAACCAGACAGAGAAGTATTATTTTAAAATGGGGGAAAAGGAAGGAGCTTGACTCTTGAAAAATTAGGTCGCGATCAGCAACCATAATCGTATAAGACTGTACCAAGTTGCTCTACAAAATAGTGGTGATCTGAAGTTACAATTTTTCACTCCAAATTCATATAGAACATTAGAGCGATAGAGTCAAAACTTGAATCTGCAAATAACACTTAAAAAAAAAAAACTAAAATGGCCTGAAATATTTTTGTTTTTGTGCAGCTTTAGATAAACAGCCAAAGAGGCTCAAGCGCTTCCAGTTATAGCCATTTTGACCTCAGCCAAGGGGCAAAGCATTCTGATTGTAAATGCCCTGCATTTGTATAGCGCTTTTTCAGTCAGAGGACCACAAAGCGCTGTACACTACATTCAGTCATTCACCCATTCACACGCTGATGGTGGCAAGCTACTACATTGTAGCCACTGCTGCCCTGGGGCACAATGACAGAGGCGAGGCTGCCGGACACAGGCGCCACCGGGCCCTCTGGCCACCACCAGTAGGCTACGGGGTGAAGTGTCTTGACCAAGGACTCAACGACAGAGACAGACAGAGCAGAGATTTGAACCAGCAACCCACTGATTACGGGATGAATAACCACCTGAGCCACAGTCGCCCAGATCGCACTGATCTGAAGTCAGCCCAGGGCTTTCCCAGGTTCTAACTGGGAAACAGCTGAAACATCCAGGGCTTAAAAACATCCAGGTGATAGTTTTAGATTTTTTCTACAAAGATCCTCTTTTTATATTCTGGTAATCTTAAAAAAAAAAAAAAAAAAAAAAAGGCCAACAACAACAAAATCCAAGAATGTCATTTTCAGAGTCCCTACAGTAATCTGAACGCCATTGCAAGTTTTTTTTAGAAATGTATCCCAGGTTGAAAGCAAAATGAAGAGTGAAGAAAATGGCAAATGACTGAATGTAAACGTTCCCTGATCGAGGTATTCTAATAAAGACTTGTATGATTGACTTTTATTTTATTTCTGTGCGTCTTCAAGGCCCAGAAGCAAATATTTGTGTCATTTTAAAATTATGTAAATTAAATAAACCTTCTTATATCAATACTTGTGGAAAAACAAAAAACTTGAGACGCAACCTTTGAGCCGTTGACCTTCACTTTGACTCGGTTTTGGTTTTAATCTCAGCTTATGGGAGTTTTCTTTTTCTCCCTTTGCCTCAGCGCAATTTAGATTCATTCTGCAAGGCAGAAACATGCACTGTACATCTCTAGAAGCAGAACCAAACATGTAGAAGTAGATTTTAGTTTCTAGGGTCCTGCAAACTTGCTGAAACACTGAGTTCATTTAAATCAAAACCAAAAACCCATCTGCTTAGAGCTGCCTTTGATTAATAACTGGAATGTCATAATGGTAGTATGTTTTAATGTTCTTTATGTTGCTTTTTTCTCCTATTATTGTTGTTTTGTTTATTTTATTTTTTTCCCTGATCACCCAAAGCACCTTGAATTGCCTTGTTGCTGAAAGGGTGCTATACAAATAAACTTGCCCTGTCTTGTGTTGTAAGGCCATTCTTATGCCTCTTCCACGCGTAGCCGGGTCCAGTATCTCACAAAAACGAAGATACTTTTCTACAATTTGGCCTCTCATCCACACGAAAACGCAGATTAAGGGCACCAAAAAATTTTATTTCTAAAAAGTCCGACCAAATTGAAGATTTGTGTTTTCTCCGTTTTAAAGCATTTGCTCCTGGACAGAAATAGCTGGAGTTTTAGGTTTCGCAACGTCAATGTGACAAACATTATATGTGCGAGCTGTGTTTACACTCAGAAACAGCATTTATGCCCTCAGAGCTGTGCTGGCATCATCGATTGTCCAAGCGCTCTTTGCTTGCTTGTTTTTACAAGCTCAATTACTGCTGTAAGTAGAAGTTAGAAAGTAGAAAGTTACTCTAGGATTTGGTTGAACTACTGCCCCCTACATGTTTGGCATGTCTATGAATGTGCTTAAAAACGCACTTATGCGATTAGGTGTGGACAGAGTTTTTATTTTGGTGGTGAGAATATTCGGGGGGGGTTTAAAACCCGGCTAAGTGTGTACATGGACTTAGTTAATATCAAAATAAAAGTTTGTGTAAAAGTCTATGAGACATTCAAGAAAGTTTTCTTGCTGTCCTTGGGTCGTTGCCCTAGTGCACAGGTGTCAAACTCCAGTCCTTTTAGACATCGCAGCTTCGACACACCTGAATCTAATAATTAGGTCATTAGCAGGATCCTGTAGAACCTGTAGAGCCAGTGGGGGAGACAATTTAACAATTTGATTCAGGTTTGTTGCACCAGGAACACATCTAAATGTTGAAGGACATCAGCCCTCGAGGACTGGAGTTTGAGACCCCTGCCCTAGTCTGTAATTTTCATGTAAAACTAATTAACTAATGCCAACCCTGCTCCATGCAGTTGTTCTGTCTGCTCTGATGAATATTCACCCAGCTCAACATGTCAAATGCTTGACTTTGCTGACACAGCCACTAGATGGCTTTACTTCCCGATTCATTTGGCTAACAATAATTTGGCTTCTTGGGGGCCGTTACTCTTTGTGGTTGAAAACTTGAATATTCTGCTTAATATTATCAAGTGATCATGAAGTTGGGGGAAATTAAAATGCAATATGACAGTGACGCCACAGGAACAGCCTACTTGCTTTGCCTCTATTCTTAGTAGATTTACTACCTATTTACCTGATACACATGCTATATACTGTACATAAAGAGGGCAAATCATAAATGATACACTAACTAGATGTGACAGGATTTGTTGTTATAGTAAAAATGCATTAACTTATTTTACTTTCACTTTGAGATAGGACTTTTTGACTACGATGCCTGGGAACAAACCATCAGGTGCTGGAATCATCACATTTGGGTAAATGTTATTGATCAGACTCAGATTTAAAGGAAAATCAGCATTAGAGGCTTTTTTTAAAATATATTTTGGTCTCAAAATGGAGTGAAAATAAAAAAAACATTTTGTTGTAAAGAAATGTCTTTAAAAGAGAAAAGAAGGTCTCTGCACTTGTTTAGATTTCTATATCTGTCATTTCAATGCTGCACATTTTGACCTCTGTTCTCTAAACTTGATCTGTCAGAATCTGTCATATTTCCTACGTACCAAAACAGCAATGCTTCAGATTTTTGATCTCCAGCTGATATGATCTTTAGCTGAGCAACATAAAAATGTCACATTCAGTTTGAGCTGCAGCTTTCTGTCTTTCTTTCTGTTATTATTATTATAGCACTTTTACTGCCCCACCACGGTCCACAGTAACAAAGGATCTTTAACAGGGATGTTGTGGAGAAGAGCTTCATTTCATCCCACACACTGTCTCCGCTCATCTATCACTAAAAAGCCCAGTTGACTGTTAGCCATCAGCACCGTAGCACACATTAGGACTGGCGCTGAAAGCTGGAGGACCTATTTCTGTCCAGAGTTTATTTGTTGTCTTGTCTCTGCAGGGTTGGTGCTACCCTCGTGGTTAGAATCAATTTTCTCTCCATTCAGAGAGTGTACAAACTTTTAGCCATGTGGCGAAATTTATTGAGAAATATGCACAAGAAACAAGAAATTATTTACCATAAATACATTGATGAATGGGATTTAAACCTGCTTGGAGTTGTTAGTCTTATGACAAAAAACAGGCACCCCATCAAATATTCAGTTCTTCATTTAGAAATGTGCACATATTGATGTCTAATCTGATTAAAACATTTAAACAAAAGATCTCAATGCCTTATCTAGCTGAGGACAAAATTAAGACACCATAAAGCTAGTCTTTCCTTGTTGGACTAAAATAACTCTAGCAAGACCCCTTCTTGTTGCCATCTACCAGTCTGACATCGGTTTGAGGAAAATTTAAAGGGCGTTTGGGAGGTTTCTTGCACATTGAGCCTGTTCCCAGTCTAAAGGGCTTACTGGTGTCTTTGGGTCATTGTCATGTTGCAGGAAACAGTTTTGCGTCAGCTTTAATTTTATCTTACAGATGGTCTCACGTTTTCTTCAAGAAAGTTAATGTTTTTCTCTCTAAATTTTTCAAATACCTATTTTCATATCAACAATCAGTACCAAGAGCCAGCTGTAGATCCCATGATTGCTTTTTAGTGTTTTTAGACACTTATTTCAGCATCTTGGGGTCTGCTTGGATAGCAACACCTGGGTTTGTTGAAAGTTACATTCAATGTCTTCCACCAGTAAATGCTTTTCTTTCCAGTGGAGTGGCTGATTTTTTATTATTTTGGGAAATTTTCAAATTCTTTACCAGTCTTGGTGGCTGCCTCAGACAGAGCTTTTGACCTCACCTTGGTGTTTACTTTCACCTTCAGTCTGGAGCACCGAAGTAAAGTCAGGTTTGAGCAGGACAAACCTTCAAAAACCGCTGTGTAATGATGTTCTATTCAGGTGGAGATGTGATTGGTGATTTTAGCCCGTGTAAGTGGAAATTAATGTGAGGGTGTGCTAATTTATTCCTCACCAGAAATGTTGGTTTTGGTCAAATTTATCATCGGGTGTCCAAATTTTTTCACATGACTGTATGCTACTTATGGAAGTCGCTTCTAATTTGCACCAGATTTGCAACTTTGCACCTTCTGGTTAAGCTCCAATAATCAAGTCAAAACAGTTTGCAGATATAGTTTCAGTTCAGGTCATATTCATGAACTGAACTGAGTTGCAAGCTTTATTAATACGTTATCTTTCTTTCGGACAGAGTCAGGATGCAAAGGAACCTGGGACAACATAGCGTGCTGGGACCGAGCTGAATTTGGAGAAACTGTCACCATCCCCTGTCCTCGAGCCCTCAAGATAATATTTGGCAGAAACGGTAAGCTACGATTCATTCAATCATTGAGCAGTGAAGAATTATGATAAAGTAGACCAACATACCTTTTTTTAGACAAGTTGTAATAAAGGGTTTCATTGAAACTAAATCAAATATCTAGTGCACAAAAAACAATGTCAAGGTGATAGGACACCAGAAGCAACAGTTAGGAAGGATTACAATAAGTAAATCTGCTACCAACCTTCGCAGAAGTTGACATCCCAGCAATCCACAGTCGAATGGAAAAAAAGTAACAGCTCCATCTCAGACTCTACAAGCTTCAGTTAGCATGTTAGGGATGTCCGATAGGATCACGTGATTGGAAATCGGGCCAATTCACGTGATTTTTTAAATGATCGGAATGAGGTGGAAATGATCCGATATAACCTCATAAAACAAGCATGACGTTTTTAATTCATCCCGAGACAGATTGTCAAACGGATTGACAGTGGTGTTTTAAATTCAACAAGTTTCACCACATCAGTTTTCACTGTTGCATGGACGACAACACCGTAACGTCACACAATTTACGGTAGGTGGGAATTGAGACAACAATATAGTGAGCTGCTAGCTAGTAGGCCAATGCAGGGCAAATGTGTCGCCTCACTAGAGCAAAAACATCAGCAGTTTGGACGTAATTTAAGATGAACAGCGAAGGCAGCGCAGCAGCCACATGTAATGTGTGCGAATTGGGCATTTCACTTGGTGGAAAAGGCTGAGCTGCTTTCATCACTACAAATCTGATTTGGCACCCTGACAAAACACTGAGCCAGCCGACACCATCGGCGGAGCGGGGGGGTGGCTGATTGGGCTTCAGCCCGGGTTGTTTTTTTCAGAAGCCCCGGATCTTTTGGAGAGTGTTTTTATTATTTATTTTTCAATGTTAGATGTCTGACTAACAACTTGTATACAACAAAAAGTACAAAAAAAACTACACACAATATTAGAAGCACACAGTCGTAAATCCTCCCCTAATTTTGGTATGATCCAGTTCAGGCACTAGCGCCGCTGCATGTTTGTGCGCAGCGCTTGTGCACGTGAGGGGAGGGGGGGAGACGCGCTGCCAGCGAATTTGCTGTAGGAGAAGTGCAGGCAGACAGAGGAGAGCTCAAGATTCACCAGGTTCCAAAGCAAATCACTCATACTGTACAAATAATGTAAATATGAGGATGTATCACAAAGACTGATGTCGCGTATCATGTTACTTGCTCTTCGTATTTTTGCTGGCTCTGTCAGGACTAATCAACCAATTGCGAAATGAAAAGCCGAACAACAATGCTGTTTTTGTTGTTTCTTTAGCTTACATGTGAGTTTTTCATATTTTCAGTTGCTTTCCCCCAGGGTTAAATAAAGCACTCTCTAAACTGGTTTCAGTTATGTACTGATGTACCTTCTTTCAAACAAAAATCTCAGGTACATTTTATTATATTATGTTTTATATGCCGTTAATTATATTTCTATGCAAAACAAGAGGAATTTCAATACAGCAGTATATTCACATTTGAAACCAGATATATATATATATACATATGTTGTTAAAATTAAGCCCCAAGTGTGGTCAAACGGTTTCAATCGTGTTTCTCTTCTGATCACCTTGATGTTGCCCTGTGGTTTCAGGTTTTTATCCTTTTTAAAAGGCCACAGAGGGACGTAGTCATTGTTTACAATGTGTGAGCCTGCAAGGTTGCCAAGCCTTCAACACAAACACTGCATCAGCATTTGTAATTCGACACCAACCGGGCAAGAGGCTAACGTTGAGCTAACAAAGCTAGCAGTAGATTAGAAAGAAAAATTCAACATCGCAGTGAAATGTGTTTATCTACTTATCAACTTAATGTGTATGACTCGTCATCTTGAATCTTCCGATCTGTAACTGGCAACCCAGCATGAAACTCACGAAGGGAAGAGGGTGGGTGGCTGAGAGCGGACTCTTTTCTTTTTCCACATGGACTGCAATACTCAGATTTGACCACAAGATGCTATTCTCGCATATGGCACCTTTAAGTCTCGTACATTTGAAGCTGCTTTACCGAATCTGCAAAACAAGCTAGCGTAAAACACAAGCACCGTCACAGAACTCTCTCCCCTCCCGTAGGCTATAATCCCTAGGCCACGCCCCCTTGATTTGGGACGGTGCATTGCCACAGCAGACATGAGCGTAAAACAGCAGTCGCAGTTTGGTCACCGGTCTTTTCTTTTAAGCAACTTCAAATAGCGTTTTTCTTTTTGGTACTCTGGTAGTTTGTCCCAAAATTGAAGTGGTAGCAGCCGGCTGTTTCTCCTTCTCTGACATTGTTAAGCGGAAGTGCGTTTGTCCAGTGAGAAAGGCGACCAGTTGGTCCAATCGTTGGTTTCGCACCCAGCCATGTTATTGGCTGAGGGTTTTAGACAAATGCGACAGAACCACTTCATTATTTTTCCTTTTTTTTTTCATAATCTCAACTATATATTTACAGCCATATTATATGAGAACGTTGTTAAGAGGCATGGGGGAAAAAAACGATTTAAGCTGGCTTGTTTTGCAGATGAGATATAGCAGCTCTATGTTATTTTTTTTCCCAGTAGTTAGTTTTCCTGTGTTCCTTCTTTGTTTATCGTTCACCTTCCCTCAGCCTGTCAGCCTGCTTCTCAGCACAGCTGTGGTCGAACATCTCTTTCTCTCCTGCCTGTGCTCTCTTTCAGCCGTTACTACTTCCCTCTGATGAGCTCCTCTGTCATTCTCCACTCTTTCCTTCGTGTACACAGCATTTTGGTTTCGTTGTTCTTCACTGGCTCCTTCTGTGATACTCCATTAAATATTCTTGATACTATACATTCTCCCTTTTGTTCCACTGCCCATTTTCCTATCTCCAGTCCTGTACGTTTGTTCAGTATCTATTATTAATGTTTCTTATTGTGATCATCCCGGGTTTTCTGCTTGCAGCCTTTGAGTCAACCATGAACTCCTTGTAATCCAATGTATTGTACAGTTAGGCATGAAGTCATCTGTCTCCCAGTTGAAGCTTTGGCCAAACTTGGGTCATCAGTGGGAGAAACATCTCAAACACAGCTGCAAATGCTGTTGGACCTTCAGAAAACTGTGCAGAAACAGATGTCAGCAAACCTCAATGAACCGTGGCAACAGTACGTTCAGAACCAGGTAGAGGCCTAATTGTTCTTGTTACGCCCTGATGCACACCTGAATAAGGCTGAAATTTGTTAAAGGTTTGCTTTTGTTACATGAAATTACCCCACATACTGTTTAGCTTAATCCATCTGAAAAATATTTCGTGCGCAAGAGATATGAACTCTATAAAAAAAAAAAAAAAAAAAAAAGAGCTTATCATTTAACCTCCAATGTTTTAAAATAGATGTTTTTCACATCTGAAGCTAGTGTTTAAAGACTTTTATGGGCACCAAAACCACAGACAATATACTTTTTATTATTAATTGTTAAAGGGAAAATGGGATACATCTTAAAGTGAACATTTTGTTTCTTTGTCTTCATTACAATTCACGATGCAATTTTAACTAGATCGCTGCAATTCTCCAGATGCATTAGTTATTCGGTGTTTTTACAGAGCATGTAATGAACGTATCTAGATCTGAGTGTTTCTAGCTGGTTAGAACAGTGGTTAGGCTCAGCAGACGTCATTTAGTGCGTTTAGTAGATTCCCTTCTGACTCCACATCCCTGCCGGTGACCGCAAGACGGTTTGGGTTTCCGCTTCGATCTCCAAATTGATTACTGAACATTATTGGGCACCCGGCGGCTCACCTACGCTTCCCTCTGCAGGACAGCTCCTTGCCGCCAAAGTCACTGCATTTTACTGAAATGTTTCATGTTTCCACTTTAGGATAAACATTCAATAACAATTAGCATCTATGCTCCCTAAAGTCCTGGGATTTTCATCCCTTGTTGATTTTATTCAGTACAAATAAAGTTTCTTTTTTATTTCTGCTTTGTTTGTGATCAAAAAATAACTTTTGCTTGTTTAACAGGACCTATAGTGCTAATTAAGCTTTTAATCAGAGTGGCAGGTCATCTTCATAAAATGTTTTTATTTCTATCAAAGATGTTGTGGGAGCAACTGAAAGAAAAAAAAAGTTATATGTTAAACAACATGGACGAAATATAAATCCCATCTGTAGCCTAACACAAACAGACTGTATCCCTGCAGCAATACAACAGAGAGGGTACAACATATTTCAAAGAGCAAGTGTTTTAACTCTCAAGCTGTCTCCCAACTTGGTTCTTTGTTTTGTTTTTATAAAACCATCTTAGAACTGACTTCAGAGCCAGCCCTGGTTTTGCACCAACTATTTTTGATGGGAAAATCCTTTTTCATGAACAAATACGAGTTACAGCTGAGTAGACAGTTTTTTTTTTATATTTGCCCAGATGTATCTTTTGAATAGAAAATTGTAACATTTTGGAGTGGCCCAGTCAGAGTCCCTATTTAAATTTGACAAAATCTGTGGAGGGAACTAAAGACTAAACATTGGGAAGTAGGCCTTCCAACCACAAAGACTTGGAGGTCATCACCAGAATAAAATGGTTAAAATACCAGTGGAAACCATTTTTAATTAATAGTTTTTCTAATTTTATTCCTGCGATAGTTAACTTTTTTTGTGGCTGCTTTTAGACAACAGATCAGCTTCTGGTGGATTTGTTGCCTATTGAGATCTAAACTGCACTGAACAGGTTTCTCATTAAAGTTTAACAATTTTAAATCCAGGGATTTAGCTTTGGCCTTATATCTTTCTTGGTCTAAAACCTAAGTATTTCCCTTCTCTAGTAATCCCAACTTCAAACAAAACTCTTTTTTTTTTCTTAACTCCTGACCTCCTCCTGCCCTGAGGTTCCTGAGAACTATAATATTCTGCAGCGATGTACCCACGGAAATAATCTCCAAGCTTCAGCTGGCTTTAGCCTGAAGGATAACAGTGGAGAGGGGTTGTTAGGGGCACATTCAGGACAGAAGTGTGGTTACTTCCAGTCGGCAAGGTAGTGATGCTTTGAGCTTCTCGCAGTGCATTCTGGGCATCTCCAAAGGGAGCTGAACTCACAGTGCACTGCAGTGATTTTTGGCAGTGAAAATGTCCCTCAGCGGTTCACAGTTTACTGAACATGGCACTTATTTACAAACGCAATTAAGCCGCTTTTTCTTCTGCAGAAACGAGATGGGATAGTTTCTACCGGTAATTTTCCACAGCTTGTGAGATCCTGGCTGTATTTTATTCATGGCCTGAGGGAAATTGTTCTGGCGGTATAACTGTGAAAGAGCGTCTCCTTTCTAAGCTCTACAAGGTTCAAACCAGCCCCCGGGGTATAGTTAGCTTTCTTTATCGGTTGTAGTTTCTTTGAGTCTCATTTGCTGTGATGCTGCAGCATAAAAGCTGCTGTTAAAAAACATATTTTTAGTTGCACACTGGGAGAGAAATCTGGACGAATCCTGAATATTCTAGTCGCTACATGCTTAATTGACCTGCATAGGCCTCGTTCACACCAGATCAAGGCTACAGTGTGCTTGAGCTCCATGACCATTAAAACTAGTTTATTACAAATGAGCAAAATCTATTTGCGTGTGAGGACAATCATGACGCCAGGGCACACTTGGTGCTTTGCAAGCTGTTCTTCACCTTTCTTCACCGTTGTATCACAATGACACGCCTACTGGTATTTGCACTATATTTTTCTCTACAATCTAAGTGATGCTGGTTTGTGTGCTTCTACCATCAGTTTCTGCCTAACTGTGGAGTGGGGACATCGCCAGGATTATTATTATTTTTTTTTTACCAGTTTATGAACAATATGGGAAGATGCAGATGTGGGGTTTTCTGTACAACTGCAGTGCACGGGTTCAAAAAGGGGAAGACTGCAGACTTGACAACTGTCCAGAAGACAATCATTGATACCCTCCATAGGATGGGGCAGCCACAAAAGTTCATAGCTAAGGAGGCTGGTTGTTCACAGAGTACTGTGTCCAAGCATATCAATGGAAAGTCTAGTGGAAGGGCAAAATGTGGCAGGAGAAGATGCAGCAGCAGAAGAGCTGACCGCTGGCTTCAGCGGATTATCAAACAGAGAAGATTCATGAATCTGGCAGAGATCCAGAAAGAGTGAAATGAGTAGGGAGTCACAGTTTCAAAAACCACTACATTCAGCCTGAGCCAACGTAGGAAGCGTCTCAACTGGGCCACGGAGAAGATGGACTGGACTGTTGGCCAGTGGTCCAAGGTCCTCTTTTCCGATGAAAGTAAAGTGTGCCTTTCATCCTGGAATCAAGGTCCAAGGGTTTGGAGGAAGACGGGTGAGGAACAGAACCCAAGCTGCTTGAGGTCCAGTGTGAAATATCCAGTCAGTCATGATTTGGGGTGTGATGTCTGGTGCAGGCGCATCAGTCTACCAGAATGTTTTAGAGGACTTCATGATTCCTTCTGCTGAGGATCTGTATGGAGATGCAGATTTCATCTTCCAGCAGGACCTGGCCTCTGCCCATACAGGCAGAAGCACCAAAACCTGGTTTGATGCCCATGTCATCACGGTGCTTGACTGGCCAGCCAACTCTCCGGAACTAAACCCCATTGAGAATCTATGAGGTATTATCAAGAGGAAAATTAGGGGCACCAGACCCAAAAACAAAGAAAAGAGCTCACAGTAAGAATCAAGAAAATCTGGGCGTCCATAACTCCCAAACCATGCCACAGGATCGAGGCAGTGATTAAGGCAAAGGGATTCCCTACCAAGTATTGAAGATTGACATATCGTTTTGAATGTGTCAAATTTTGATTGATTTGATCCTAATTTCTCCTTTTTTCTGCAAAAACTGATAAGTAAATTGTTATTTCTTCACAGTATTCTCATTTTTTGAATTCCTGTTTTTGTGGGTTTTATGAGCTGGAAGCCCAAATTATGTACAAATAAACAACTAAATACTTGAAATCGTTTAAGTTGTGGGCCCTGAATCTACAATCTATGGAAACTTTTTGAATGGAATTATTGAAATAAATAAACTTTTCCATGATATTCAATTTTTTTGTTTTGGAAAGGGTCTGTATGTGAATGGCAAGCAGACCGGAACCGCACCAAAAGCAGGGAATGGACTATAGCCCAGGACATTCTGGGTAGATACAAGCAAAACAACAGGCGCAACATCATCTCTGCCTTGTTCCCGCTTCATGCTGAGCCCGTTGCTGCAATGTTTTGTCCGGCACATTTGCCAAAGATAACCTAGCAATCCAGAAACTGCTAAAATCAGATACCCCTCCATGTTTGTTTATAGTTTACAGAACAGGAAGTGTCAGTGCTTCTTGGTGCAGCGCCACCACAGGTGAGGAGGTAAACGTGTTACTCAAGAGATTTGGTTCGTTTGACAAAGAGTAGTGTGAATGCGAACCGCACCAGTAAAAAAAAAAAAAAAAAAAAAAAAAAAAAAAAAAAAATCAACAATGTTGCAATTTTGGTCCCCAATCAAACCCCGTCTACCGGACCATCAGGTAAACCGGTAGACCATCAGGTCCGGTAGACCGGTTTGATTGGGGACGGGGTTTTTTTTTCAAAAAGGGCAATACGAGTCATACACAAAGTTGGGTATTTGGATCATACAAATTCTCTTTTTTTTTAACAGTCAATTACTTAAACTTCAGGACCTGGTACATTATCACACAGCACAAATCATTGCCACTTAACTTCCGAAACCTTTTCAACCAGAGGGATGGGGATTATTATTTACGGGGGAACAAAAAATTCAAAATGCAAAGGAGGAAAACCACCAGGGAGAGTTTTTGTGAGTCCGTATGTTGAATGGAATGGAGGATAAACACAGGCAGTGTCCAAATATAAACATATCATTGTATGAGAAGATGGTATTCCATATATATGAAAATGGGGGGGGTATGAGATAAATTATTGTCGTTAATACTATTGTTATTTTGATTATTTCATTATAGTAAAATTACTATTGTAGTGATGAGGATGATTCCTGAATACTATGTTCAAATTTGTAATTTTATTGGAATAATTAGAATTATTATAGATATTTAGAAATTGAAATACTACATTGTAGATGTATACTATGCATATGAGGCAGTTTGTTGTGTACGGCAAGGGGGTGGGATCGAATAAGCGTTAGCTTCTTCCCACTCCCTTTGGGCTAAGGCTTTTTTTCTCTCTCTTTCTTTGTATAACCTTTTTATCTTGTTTATTGTTTTTTAAAATTTGTTGTTTCATGTTCAAATATACATTTCAAATCAAATAAAAAGAAAATCTAACAGTAAGGTTTTTGGACTGTGGGAGGAAACCAAAGTAGCCAGAGAGAGCCCACTCATGCAAAGGGGAGAACATGGAAACTGCATGTGGAAAGAAGTCAGACCAGGATTCAAACCCAGGACCTTCTTGCTGCAAGGCAACAATGCTATCAACTGTAACATTTTGCAGCCCACATAAAAATAAAACATTCCTTAATTTCCCTATTAATGACCTATTTAGGAAAATGTGGTGTTTTTTTTATTCTATATTTAATTAAACCCAGAAGAGGGGGAAAAAAGAACAAAGCTTTTAAAAAACAGTCGACTAATTATTGATTAAAAAAAAATTATTTTAAATTAAAAAAAACTTTAGAAAGTTTGTCTTACTCAGATCAGGTCTCATCCAGGATTTAAAACCAAACGAGATTTAAAAAAAAACCTGTTAAAGGAGGAATAAATTAATGTTTGGATTACATCAAACTGAGGAAAAACATAACTCATACTGTAAATGCCACTTATCCTATGATCCATCGTGGCTTTCCAACTCACTGAAAAAAAGAGAAATTGATCATTTTTTCTCAAATATCTCCGCGGTTTTATGATGGATTGCCTCATCGGGCCTTGTTCGTGGACATAATGTGGTATTTAAAGTATAATCCTGGCTTTAACATCCATCAGCCCTTTGTAACTACATCCTGCAGGCTGCATTATTCTCAGCTCGGAAATGTCACGCAGTCTTCCCGGTGTTTCGTTATGAATTCTTTGCAGAAAGCCTGACTTTGTGGCAGACATTTTCCTCTTGATGTGTGGGAGTCTGTTACGGTGAGTGCTTTGATGAAATATTTACACCTGCATGATTGAGCGACACAGCCCAAGACACTGCTAAAACTGTACGTGTCAGCTCTGTGTGCCGTGAAGATCTTTATATTTTTAACCAAACGCGTGTCTTTCATGCTAAACGTCACAGCTACTCGCAGAAAAGGAGACAAGCTGAGTTTATTCAATCTGACCTAAAACTTAAATAAATATACTGAGAAGAAAAGAAAAAGGAGGGGCATTATTGAGAGTACCATTGTGGTATTTTGTTTTAGCTTCATAATTAACTGTCTAGATCAGAGTTTCATACCATCACAGCAAAAACAGCACTGCTTGAAATAAGCCAAATATTCTTAAAAAAGGGTCAAATTTTCTGGTGTTGAGCAAAAGAAATCTGCCAATGGGGTGAGCAAAAGTTGCTCGGCTAGAATTCTTAAAACTGGCAAAGAAATCTTAGAATAAGCTTAATCTTCTTGTGCAAAACTTTAATAAATTTTTTTCTCTTTAGACAAAAAAGTCAAACATTTCCAGAAACAATGCTTTTTTTACTTTCTTGAAAACCCTTTTTGCAGTGGAAACTCCAAGATTGTTGGATTTTATTTTTTACTTTTTTTTTGCAGGTTGGAATATTTTATCAAACACATTTGTTGTTTCTGCAAAATTTAACAGATTTTCTTCTTTTTCCTGATATTTTTTGTATGAATTCCAATATATTAGCTATTTGCGCCTTCGTTTATATATTTAAAGCAATTGTGCAGCCAGAACAATATTCCTGCAACTTTACAGCTGAAAGCCTTCAAGCAGAAGCAAAATGACATTTCTTTTTTTTCGTTTAGTCTTTTTCACAGCGACTGATTGTGATTTTTGCTCCATCTTTTCTTCCCCAGGTAACATCAGCAAGAATTGCACCTCAGCTGGTTGGTCTGAGGTTTTCCCAAACATAAGCAGCGTGTGTGGGCTCGACACTAGCCAGGAGAAGGTAACGTCTTTTTCCCTTTGGATTTACTATCTTTTCAAACTCCCACCTGAGCTCAGATGCATAGTGACAGGAAGCTGTTACATCGTCCACCATTAGAGGCCTCAAATCGACGAAGCCCGCAGGGCTAGCTGTTAATTCACAACCTTTAGTGTTAGGAGACTGTCTCGTTAAAAGGTCAATATACCCAACGGTTGCGTGATACATGTGAGCGATATGTGTTTGTCCATGCAAGTTGGGTTGTTGCATCAATAAATAAAGCCATTTGCTTTCCCTCATGCAGCAAACCGATGTTAAGTTGTGATTTCATGCTGTCAGATACTGACTGACTGACAGAGCAGAACTGTTCTAACACTGCAAGTCTGCGTTCGTTAATAATAAGGGTGGATCTAGTTTCTTCCAAATGAAGTCTGTATCTAAAAGGAAAAATCTATTATAACCTGGTTTTATTTCTTTTCTGCACTTATCAGAAACCTTTTGCATGTTAAAGGAAAATTACTTCAACCTGTGAGAGACTGAATGGGATGGGGCATTTTCTTCAGGTTTGAAGGCAGTTTACCGCTGTGCTCTCACCAAATATTTCTTTCCCTGCTGCTGTTAGCAAGTTCACATTTTTACAACAACATCCTTTGGTGGCGATCCGACAATATATGGATTCAGACGCTGGTCTATAAACTCCAGAGACTCCATCTGGTGACCTTCAGGTTCCCTTCTTGAACTCAGTTCTTCAATGTATCGACCTTTGAGTCACCTTCTTGTACTCGGCTTTTGGACTTATTTCCCAACCCTCTGAAAAATGGTTACGTTTAAAAGTCACTATCAAAACAATTTCCATAGTCACCAGCAGGGATCCAAGTCACTTTTTAACCGACCGGGTCAAAAAAAATCTATTTTTAAAAGGATAACATATTTAATTGTATTTTTTTAAATAATAATTTAAATAATATTTAATCCAAAGACGCTGAACAGAGAAGTAGATATAAAAATTCAAATTCAGCTATTTGTCATGACTTTACATATCGGACCCAAATGCAGCAAGGTACAAATGAAATGATTTAATGGTAACAAAACAATAACTTACAGAGACTCGGAAGGATCAAAAATGGAGGAACAGGAACCAGACGGGCGACAGGGAAGGCAGGAACCAGGCAGGGAAATAAGACGACGAACCAGCGAGTTGTGACTGAGTGAGGGCTGTATATATTCTGAGGGGAGAGCGAGGATGTGAACAGAGAAAGAGCTGAGGACTAATTAAGAGAAACGGTTGCAGCTGAGAGGGAGTGAGCAGGTGGAAATAATAAGTAGCTGGGACGGAAGGCAGAATGGCTAGGGAAACTGGGAGGAAGACCAAGAGCAAAACATAAGGACTAGACAGGATAATACTAAAGAGGAATAAGAGCTAACTTTAAACCTAAGAGAAACTGGAGAGCATTAGAGTGTAGAAAACAGACCTGAGGAAGTAAACCCACAAGGAAGGATTCTCTAATAAGGGACCAGAAAGAGGAATCAAACACAACAAAGCCAACTGGGACTAATAGAGGATAAATATTAATAGGAACTTGGGAATATAAATAAGAGATGAACACAGACAAGAGCAACAAATCAAGAGAGCACCTGGGGGAAAAGAGGGCGAGAAAACGTAGTGGAAGGAAAAAACTCAAACCCAAAGCCCAAACACCCAAGGAACCCAACACTATTGGACTTAAACTACGAACAGTTCACCTGCTGTGGCTCACAACTCCCTCCTGCTCTGCATGGAACTGAAATGCACACCCAATTGTGTGTAATCAAATAGTGGGATCGCTGCAGAGATTTTTGTCATGGGGTTTTGGATTTTTGCCTCGGACAGATGACTTCTCACGGGGGTTTAGATGTTGTTCTGGAGGCTGAATCTGCGCTCCGCTTCCACACTGGAGACTGGAACTAAAGCGCCACTTCAGCCAAAGTTTTGAAATGAGGGAACATTTCTCCGATTTAAGTGATCAGAAGTTGAAAAGACTCTGAACCAGCTGTTTCTTGAAGCTATGGCTTCAGCAGGAGGAAATCCTGCAGCGTGCATCGGTGGTTGGCACGACACTAGCCACTTGGGAGCGACGTGGTCCAACGCCTAAATGCGCTGTCAGCTCCCACATAGGGAGATGCATTAAGTACCGTGCCCAGGTCTGAGATGATGCTCAGATGCTCTCATGAGATTTTTAAAACTATCATTGAATACATTACCTGTACTAGAAATACATAAATAAAAATATCTGCGCATTTGCACCAAGTGGTCAGAGGTGGGAATATTAATCTGTCAAAATGACCAAAAACGGACTCCGATTTTTCCGTCACCGTTTAAAAAACTAGGTAAAATAGATTCAGTCCACACGACCCCTGGTCTAAGGGGCTGTTTACACGACAACGTCGCCGTTTTTGTTTGAATACGTTTGGTGAAAACGCACTGCGTTTACACGACAGGGCGTGCAATGGAAAACGATGTAGTACATATGCCCGGCCTTTAGATGGCAGTGTGCCCCGTGTACGCAGTGTTCCAACCCGGAAAAGAAACATTTCACGGTCTTGTAGTTCTCCGCTTAAATAAAGGCGTATTAATTATTTGACGCACGTACTGTATGCGTTTCTGTTGGCGATCGCAAAGAACCTGATTATGTCTAAGTTTTGCTTACAGAGACCAAATTACTTCAGAAGCTGCATCAGTAGTAACAACATACCTGGATCCGCCGTTGTTGTTTTTCTGTAGAAAGGCGGAGTGCGCAAGTGCAACACGTCCGTAGGCGGCTGGCAGTGACGTCATCGTTTTCAAACTTCTCCGGCTTGCATTTACACGACAACGAATCAGCCAGCGTTTTCAAAACTCTCCACTCTGGAAGCCGTTTCCCAAAAGATGCGTTTTCCCGTTGTCGTGTAAACGAGAGGCCGAATCGGAGAGAAAAACCTCCGTTTTGCTGAAAAACGTTGTCGTGTAAACAGCCCCTAAGTCGACTCCTTCTCTTCAAGCTAATGCTACCGAGTTTTCCTGAGGGGGTCAAAGTCAACTTGCCTCATCAAAAGACCGTTCATGTGTTCTTCAAGTGGGTTGGGGTCAACCTTTCTGTACTGCTCCCCGTAATCTGTGAACTGTAAAAGGTAACCGTCCTTTTAATAGACTCTCTGGGCTTTCTGCCAAGGTACTCGGTCACATGGCCGTCCTCTAAAGTCTCCTCCTCCTTTCCAGCCATTGTGGCCTCTAGGTGATCCTCCAGAGGGTCTTTATTGATTCTGGTGACCTGACTGAGTAATGGAAAGGGTTTTCTGCAGTGAACATCAACGAATGAATGGAAAGCAGGATTATTTTTTACCCTCTTCTTTTAGTTTTAAGTTTTAGTAGTGGCATCGGCTCTAGACACCTAGATGGGTCCAGTATATCATTAGGCTCAGAGCTGAATTTTAGTTGTAAAAGAAAGTGACAATGCCACAGTCTAATTTAGACCACATAATCTTCTATGAATATGTGTGACATCAGAAAAACCGTTAAGCTACTTAAAAATTCATTCAAATTAAAATAAGAACACAATGGAAGCTGTGGACTAAAACTGTTTTCATTATGCGGTTCTTCTGTGTTTCAGCTAACCCTTTTAGCATTCAGGGATTTCCCACAGCATCCAATCACAAGGGTTTTTTTCAGATTTGTTGTGTTTCTGTACTTAATTAAGGCTCTGCAGATTGTAATCCAGGCTACATTGCTTCAATTACTTTTTTTTTACTTTTTCAAACTCTATCTTCCTTCCACCATCTGTAGAAATGCATGGATGCATGACTAAAATAAAGGAAAGACTTCATAGTGTATTCTAACAGCATGAGCATTGGGTAATAGACTCTGGAGGTCTGCACTCAATGTGTAAATTGAGTTTGTCTAATTTAATTTGATTCAGGGGAACTGCTTGCTTATATAATAACATATTTAATCTTTTAAATTTGGTTTATCTACTTTAATTAGGCTGACCTACGGTGAAGGGGAAAAAATGATATTATATTTTGTCATTTAGATTAATTCAATTTATATGGTTTAAAATCTGGTGAGTCTTGAAATTTAAACTCAGTTCAAACTATATTAAAGTCAGTTCGATGTAAAACAAATGTCCCCTCAATGCACGTTACAAAAATAATGAAATTTATTTTTAATGAAATTTATTTATTTATTCATTCATTCATTCAGAATTATAAAGTCAGTTCAATCTAACCATACAGATGGTTTCAAAGTTAATTACACACAAGGCAAGGCAATTTTATTTGTATAGCAACACTTTCAACAACAAGGTTATTCAAGGTGCTTTACCTTTAAAGGAACAGGGGGCAGGATTTGTAAATAAAATAAACAACCATGTCCAGTTTTTTTAATGCTGTTGGGTGATGAAGCGTTATAAACCAAAAAGAATGAGCCCACCCACGTATCGCTCCATTTTCTTAAACTGGCTGTGTGCTGCAAAATGTGTTGCAATTCGGGGCCCGAATTTCCCGCGCTGTCCTACGGATGTGACGTCAATTGCTTGCGCGTTCTCGACAGCTTTAAAAGAGGAAGAAAAATGGTCGCAGACCTCCATTGATTTAATTGTGAGAATGGATTCTTCTCTTCTGCTGCTGGGAAACGACCAAGGACGACTCACAGCCCACTAAAAAGTGGCACTAAGAAAAAGAAGTATGTCACTGTGAAGAGGTATGTTTTTTTTGTGAAGCGTTTGTGCGCGCTCCCGTGCGGGTGGGTGCAGAAACTTGCAGCGCCGGCCGCGTCGCTCGGGAGCTTCGCTTCTTCATTCTGCCCCCTGCTCCTTTAAGGGGTAAAATAAAAATAGCAGTAAAACACAGACAAAGCATATAAAGTAAAAACAGCAACAAAGCAAGAAGAAAACATGATACATCAAAGCATGACTCAAAGCCAGCTCTAAACAGATACGTTTTAGTTGTGATTTAAAAAAACTCAGTGTCAGCAGCTTTGCAGTTTTCTGGAAGTCTGTTCCAGATTAGAGGAGCATAGAAACTGAAAGCTGCTTCTCCATGTTTGGTTCTGATTCTAGGGATGTTGAGTAGACTGGAATTAGAGGACCTGAGTGGTCTGGTGGGTTCGTATAGTAACAGCAGATCTTCAACATACTTTGGTGCTAAGCCATCCGATGATTTATAAACTAGTAAAAGTATTTTGAAGTCACAAATTTTCTATCAAATGAAATCCAGCCGGTCACATTAAGTAACTGACTTTCCTTTTCTTAACAAGCATGTAGTGACAGCGGGAAGAAAAACTCCCTTCAACAGGATGAAACCTCCAGGAGAACCAGAACCTCAGTGGCTCAGTGTGAGCAGATATCTGCCACAACCGACTCTGGGTTTGAAAAGACAGAGCAGAGCACTGATATACGAGTACTTTCTATATTTGAGAAACAGTAAAGAGTTGTTGGGCACAAAACAGGAGAGAGCCAAACTGAAACTAACAATTAGCTAGGATTACTAGGTCTGCCCCCCCCCCCTCCATCCAGGTGTCGTACAGGTTTAGGGTCAAGGTGCAGCTAACATCTCTGCAGACCCCACACATCCTGGACACAGGCTGTTTAGACTTTTACCTTCAGGGCGGTGCTACAGAGACAGGTTCCTTCCATAGACAATTTAAAAAAGGTTAACAGAGTCACCTTGACGTTATCAGTAGTTTCTGAAGAGCTGAGTTGAGGCCAACTGTGTGGTTCCCACCACCGCCATCTTGGCCAAGTCAAGCGTCTAGTCACTCCTGGAGAATACCAAAAATGAGCAAAGAGGTGGAGCTGAGAGTGAGGCTGGGAGGGTGGGGGCGGGTGATTGACACCCATCAAACTCTGAGCCGATGTAGCTACGAGCTACCTGAGCTAACCAGGAGCTAACCGAAGCTAACAGAGGTTAGCGGGCGCTTTTAGCCAGAAAACCGTGGTTGAGCGACTCTGTTACCCCTTTGCCTTCTAGGCTGATTCAATAACTTCATGAAGCCTTGTTGGTCCATAACTTTCACTAAAACTACATGAATTTTAATCAAGTAAGGAGTAAGTAAGGAAGAAATGTGATCATTTCAACCCATTTTTGACCAAGCAGCGTTATCTTAAATGCTATAAAATTTTTCTTACCGAAGAAAATAGACCAGAAACTTCTTGAAAGGTCTGTTAGTGCAATCAATACCACAGCGAGCCACCTTTGTCCAATTAGGGCACGATTAACATCCGAACACGAATAAATGTTGCGGACACAACTGATGGTCAAGTTCAGTGAAACAAAACAGCCTAGACTGTCCACGTGAGGCCGAGGCTGCGGCCTTCCCTGGAGCAACCAGGAGGCGGGGACAAGTCACCAGAGCTAGCGCTGGCGGCTCATCTAAGACCTGCCAATCAATAGGAGATGGCCCTTATTTTTCATAATTTCACACTTAAATCACATCTAAACGGATGCGTTATAAAGAAATTCACCCCCCTCAGAGTTGTCTTGACGCTAAACTTGACCTATTAAACCTAAAATGTTCTTTTGAACCAGGCTGTAAACATGTTTATTTCTGCTGTGAAGTTGGTATTTTTAACATGGGAGTCAACGGGAACTTGCTCCTTTCTGGAGCCAGCCCCTAGTGGATGAGGGGGGGAACTGCATTTTTTGTCACTTCCGCATTGGCTTTACATTTGGCCGGCGGAGTTTACCCCTTGGTTCTTTCCCCACGTTGTCTCTCTGATGAACACACTAAACACCTAAAATTGTGTGTACAGAACATACGTACATATATGGACACTATGCTCTTTTTATCCTTCAATTTCCTCTAAGGTTTGTATAACTTTGTTTGTCTATACATTGTGAGCGTTTGAAACTGAAGTCTTATTTATGCAGGCTTGACCAGTAAAACCGATTCTGATTCTGGCATCTCCTTTACTGACTTTATCTTAAACATAAACCTGCAACTCTGAGCCAGATGTGAAAACTATGTGATGAAAAGCAGCACAGAGTTGAAGGTGGTGCAAGAGTTCCCTCAGTTGTTTCCTATTGGAGATCTACAGTACAAGGTTAGACACAAAAAGAATGATTAAGTCAGCTGATTAGAGAGTGCATACGTGAGAAGACTTTGAAATTCGTTGAAAACAAGAAGCCAATGAAGTCAAGCTGAAACAGGAGGAATATGATGTCTTTTTAATTTTCATCAGGACTCTTACTGCAGCATTTTGGATAATCTGTGCTAAAATAAGCTTTTCTTTGAGGTGGTTCATGCATCTCCACAGTAGACTTCCTGGATCTCTCTGTCTGGAGATAACAAAACAACTGCAGCTCATCGATATTGCTTGAAACTTTTTTTTAAACCACTTCTTTGGGAAATACTTCCTTGATTCCCATGTAAGCATTTCTGGCCTCTGTTGGGGTGTTTGCAGCTCCCCTTTCCTTTTACTGCTGTGGTTCCGTCAGCGTCCCATCTTGCGCTGACTCATCCGTTGTGCTCGTCTAACTTCCTGTCATTTTCTCCTCGGTGTCTCTGTGGGTTCAGCTTCCCTGTTGACACTCGACCAATCAGCCACAACATCCTAAACAATAACAAGCTTCTGGCAGAGAAAATTGGACCGTCTTTGCTGTGACATCTCTCAGGCAACACTAACAGCATGCGTTCACACATTTTATTAATATCACAAAAAAATATATAAAACCGGCAAGTAAAACATTTTTAAATAGCCAATAATTGTAAAAAAATAAATAAAATAAAAACGAAAAAAAAAGATGATTGAAGATTAAAGAAAGCAACATGAGAAACACTGTGGTCAGGATTTATTTTTCTACACCTACAAACTAAGTGGTAGTTCAAGATAAACATGCTTCCAAATTACAGACTAGATTTTCTAGAGCTCTCAGTCTGTTGATCTTTAAAGTATGAATATGAAACTGTACTATGAATTTAAGGCAGATATATCTATATTGGTCAGGCGTCAAAAGATGGGCGAATGGATGGATGGATGAAAAAATGTTTGGATTACCCAACTCAGCTGCTTTTCTAATGTAAATAACCATAATAACGATGATGTCATGGTTGCCTTCCTCTAGGCCAGGGGTGCCCAGTTACGGTCCAGTTTTAGACGAGTCTCTGCTCCAATACAGCTGATTCAAATGGTCCAACTACCTCCTCAGCATGTCAAAGTTCTGCAGAGGTTCTGCTAATGCGCCATCATTTGATTCAGGTGTGTTGAACCAGGGGAAGAACTAAAACATGCAGGAGACCGACCCTTGATGACTGGAATTGGGCACCCCTGCTCTACGTCAACCCCTTCATCCCAAGATGAGCAACAGCAGAATAAATGCTGTCATTTGTGCTCCAGATTGACTACAATTCACTAACACAGTGTTTCTCAAACTTTTTTTATCATTCCCCACTTTGGACAAAGGAGCATACACAAGCCCCCCATGCTTTTATCGCCCCAACAGAAGGGTGACCACGCCTGATTTTTAAAGTGTTTTATTTATTTAAATAGCCGAGTTAGTCTACAAGTTTTTAAGGGTATAAATTAGTTGGATAAAGGGGTTGCACACTGGTATAAAACCGGCTCAGAAATAAATGCTGTCAGTAGTTGCTACATGTAGAACTTCAGCTCACAGTTGGAGAAAATAAAAGTTGTAGTTTTATCAAATTTACAAAGCTTTCAAAAGTACAAGATAAAAAAATAAATAAAATAAGTAAATAGCAAGATACTCCTCCCTGCATTTCCTCCGTGGTTGACCGTGTGACTTCTCTGACTCTGAAACGTTCCCTGATCTTTTTAGATATTTGTACATTTTGTAGATGGAATCTCTGATAACGCGGCTACTTCGGCTTGTTTTGTTCTGCTGCGATATATTCCAACGTTTTCCAAAGCCCGATGTTCCAGATCCTGTTTACAATGATGATCACAATTGCTAAATTATTCGAGTGTTTAATTTTGTGAGAGGAGGGAGCTGGTTGATTTAATTTACAGTGCACTGAAACATTCACAAAGACAGAATCTAGGGGGGGAAAAACTATTTAAATCCCATTGATGTCACGCCCCACCTGCAATACCTCTGCGCCCCACTAGTGGGGCTCGCCCCATAGTTTGAGAAACACTGCACTAACACAAGGAGTAAATAAAACACACTTTGATTATTATTATTTTTTTAATCTGTCTCTCTGAGATTTTTGTGTCAAGTTAAGATGTTTTTAGCAACAATTCGAGGTTTATGCAGCAAATAGAAAGTTTTGAATGAAAATGTTTTTGTACTAACAAAGCCTCAATAGCCTGAATAATTATGTGTACATTTGCAATCAGTCTGCTTTTCAAGTGTTCTTCACTTTTCCTTACATCCTCCAACACAATCAAGTTAATGAGGCTATTCAGCTCACAAAACACAAAAAGCCTCATTGCATCAGATCTGCGGTGATCCACAGGAGAAACACATTTAATATTCTGATAAAACCTTTAAGGACTTAATGACTTACAAGAGATCAGAAAAAGGATTTTTTTTTCCCTACAGAGATGGTCACACAACGCTGCAGACGTCAGACATGTGAAGGGAAAATAGTGTACCCTATAAAGTGGGCGCACAGTGGGGTGCTGTGCCACTGTTTTTCCTCCCAGTCCTGAATCATTCTTGTTGGGGTTAAATTGTGACTCTAAATCGGCTTTGGGAGTGAGTGTGTGCGGCTGTTGGTCTCATGCTGGGTGATATTAGCAACACGTAGGCAGAGAAAGGTAGTAAGATAACTGGGAGAAAATCCTCCCTGCTGGAAAAAACAACTTTGATTAAATCTGTTTTTACTCATTTATACACTTGGTTTCCAATATCAAAAGGTCAGGAAAAAATGTTTTCAAGAGAGATGTGAACATATTTATTATATTTAGATGATTTGGGATATTTAGGACTTGAAACCGTGCCGTGCTATTTTCCACTGCTGATGTTTTTGTTAAATAAGTGACATAGCTGGAGTCGTAGTGGATGTTGAGCGCTGCCTGTCATCTGGATTGACAGCTGCTCTGAATAAGGTTTGTCACTGAGGTGCCTCCAGGACCACTAGGAATGTCAAGAGAATATTTCTGTCTTCATCGTGTGATTCAGGCTTCCATCTATCCCTGCTAGTACCTTCAACTGCCCATTATCTGTCACAGCACTGAAGAAAAATCTAAAGAAAACGCATCGTTTGGATGAGGCCATTGTATCCATGTAATTGTACCTATTTAACTGGAATGCCTGTGCATATGAGTGTGGTTGAACATCTTTGAAAGTGTAATATGTGTAACAATTTCCTGTTTGGACTTATTTTTTATTCTGATTAATTTAATCCCTGGATCACGGGTCTGCAACTTGTGGCTCTTAATTCAATTCACAAATACTTTGTTGATTCTAGAGGAAAAGTAAATAATGCTGTAACTCATGTTGTCTAAGGTTCTTCAAAGAGTCGCTGTAAACGCTGATGGATGTGAGCAGAAAGGAAGGATCTGCTGTAGCGGTCTGTATTACAGCAGGTCTGAAGAAGCCTCCGACTGAAGACACTGTTGTTGCAGGATAGTCTCATGAAGAGGATGCTCAGGGTTGTCCATAATGTTCTTGATTTTATGAAAAATCCTCTTTTGCATTATCATCTCCAAAGGTTCCACAGTTGTCCCCAGAACAGAACAAGAACCTTCTTCATCAGGTTGTTTAGCCTTTTTAAATCCCTGGCTCTGATGCTGCTACCCCAACAGATGACGGCTGAAGAGATTACACTCTTCACAACAGACTTGTAGAAGATCTGCAGCATCTTGCTGCAAACCTTGAAGGACCTAAGTTTCCTCAAGAAGTCCAGTCTGCTCTGTCCCTTCTTGTAGACGGCTTCACTGTTCAATCTCTAGTCCAGTCTGTTGTCAAGGTGAACTCCGAGGTATTTATACTCCTCAACCACCTCCACTTCTTCTCCCATGATGGAGACAGTGTTGGATTTAAACATCAACCCTCTTTTTCTTAAATCAACAATCATCTCCTTTGTTTTGTTCACATTCAAGGTGAGACGATTGTTTCCACACCATGTCACAAAGCGGTCCACCAGCTCTCTGTATTCAGCATCTTGTCCATCTCTGATACACCCGACAATTGCAGAGTCATCTGAGTATTTCTGCAGATGACAGGTCTCTGATTTGTACTGGAAGTCTGAGGTGTACAGATTGAAAAGGAATGGTGAGAGTACGGTCCCCTGTGGTGCTCCTGTGCTGCTGACACACAATCCTTCAGTCTCACAAACTGTGGTCTGTTGGTCAGGTAATCATTGATCCAGGCGATTGTTGAGGGCTCCACCTGTGTCTTCAGGAGTTTCTGACAAAGCAAATCAGGCTGAATTGTGTTAAATGCACTGGAGAAATCAAAGAACATGATCCTCACAGTGCTGCTAAAGGTTTATGTTTCCCTTCAGTTTACAACCCAAAAATAGAAATAAAACAGTAGTTGTTCTTT
The DNA here is from genome assembly GCA_963556495.2 of Valencia hispanica. Taxonomy (NCBI): domain Eukaryota; kingdom Metazoa; phylum Chordata; class Actinopteri; order Cyprinodontiformes; family Valenciidae; genus Valencia; species Valencia hispanica. Next base: position 7,470,029 of record OY747712.1, on the reverse strand, counting down.
TTTTAATGACAGCAAATTTCCTGTGGAAGCAATCTTTCCTTGTCAAAGATTGTGCATAGTGTTTTTGCAGACAGTCATGTACTTTTTGCAGCTTGACTTTGATTTAGCTGGACAGAGGCCAGAAATGGCTCCTTGGACCGTAAAGGTTGCAGACTCCTGATCTAGGTGAATGGGAAAATAAGTTTTGATGATCTTGAATCTGTGTCAACATTAGCTGTCAGTCAAAAAAACGAGTCATAATATATCATATCAGATCAAAAAAAAACTGTCTGATAAAATGGAAGATATAAAATGTTGCTTTCTCTCACTACCAGTTCTTCACAATTGAAAATATCTCAAATTGAAGAAGTATAGACTGTGTTGATTTTTCTGCTCATGACCATATTTTGGTGTCTCCTTCCTCACATGTACAACATCTCAGCCGTGAAATCCACCTTCTGCTCTTCACTCTGCTCCTGTTTTCTGCTCTTTTTTTGTTGTGTAACCACAGCTTCCCCCTGTTCCCTTGTTTTGCTCGTTTTGGGTCACAAATGGCACCGCTGAATTGGCCATTGTGCTGTCCTCTCTCTCTCTCTCTCTCTGTGAATCTCTAGCTCTCTCAGCCTCACGCTTCATGTCACTGTGTCCTGGTCTCCCCTGTTAAGTTCGGCTGAAATCGCTGAGCTGTATGCAGGCTAGTTCAACAGAGCCGGGGCTACAGCTGAAACGGGGGAATAGTAATTTAATATCGTTGCAGCCGGTAATACTTTAAGCTTAAAATGCTGTTTGTTTTTTAAACTGTTTTTTGTTGTGCTGTGGTTTTATAGTGGATCCAGAAGGAAAACCAAACCACTGGTTGTTGCATAGTAGGGGTGTGCCAAAAAATCGATTCACAGAAGAATCTAGATTCTCATTTGCAACAATTCAGAATTGATCTAAAATGTCCAAGAATCGATTTAATAAATAAATACAATCAGCTGGCTGTTCTCCTCCATTTTTGTAACTAGCTTATATATACGGGATGGTTCATGTCCAGTTTTTTTCATGATTTGTTGAAAATCATATCATCAGTTGCACAGTTTACAGTTCTGTTGTTGCAAGAGACACTGTCATGAACATTTCAGAGACAGGTATTTTAGGGGTGCTACTTTTCATTTTGAAAGAAGCACTTTATTTTCATAACTTGTTATTCTTTAAGTTACTGAGTCTGACTGAGAAATATAGATGTGTTTTTTTTCTTCACCGGTTGTGTTCTACATGATATTTGTTGTAAACTGCAACTTTCCTGGGAAATGCATCTATTTTAAACCATTTTGTATTATGTACAAGCACTTCATTTTTGTTCCAACTTATTTTATAGCTACTAATGAGTAGCAATTGAGAACCAGACATTGTTTTTGATAAAAGGCACTTCCCTGAGAATTTAACTTAATAAATGTGAAAAAGACACTTTAATGTCTCCGTTTGTCATTCTGTATAACAAAGCAAATGGGAGTAAATCATGATCAGAAACCCGATTAGAAAACATTATGAATGTAATTGAATCGTTTTGAATCGAAAATCGATTTTGAATCAAATCATGGCCTCAAGAATTGGAATCGAATTGAATCATGAGATGGTAAAAGATTCCCTCCCCTATTGCATGGCTTTGACATTATTGTTTGACATGAGCGCATGCAGTTTTAATCACAGCTTTTCTTAGTGTTACAAATCTGAAGCTCAAGTTGAGATAGTGCAACATGTCCGAATGATTAAAATAAATGATTTTATTTTTAAAATAACGCCACACTAAGGCAACGCCACTCGGACAAACTACATTGTTCCCCATTTTTGGCCCTTCCAAGCACTGTATGGTCAAACCTAAATGCAGTTCCAGTGGGGAACATCAAGAAAATGTGACACATCTTTTCTGGAACTTCTTCTTTCACACATGGGCTTTGTAAAGAGTTCAGCAGGTTGTCATTTCCCATATTTTGAAGAATTTTCCCTTACGAAGGAAAAATGTTTTATTCTGTTTTTTTAGAATACCCAAAAAACATGATAATCTCCTTGGTGCTGCCCCGTCCTCCTACACTCCTCTCCCGCTCTGTTTTATTCTTCTTCTTCTACTAATACATTTCAGGCAGACTGCATGCCAGATGGCACATTGCTGCCTTTCTCCAGCAAGGAGGGGGTTACTGCCCCACTTCCGCTCCATCTTCTCTCTGTGGCTTGTTTTGCTTTGTTATGAAATTAAACTAGTAGGGTTCTCCGTGAAGAGCTGTTCAAAAGATTTGATTCATTCATGAACGTCACATCACTAGTACAGACACAGACAGAGCCACAAACACACAGAGAAACTGGAGGCAGAGGAGGAAAAAAGCGCCATCGATAAAACATGCTGGAAAGGTGAGAAAACGAGTGACAGCAGCAAAATTTAGATGCATTTCAATTATATTGATCATTCAAAACCAGAGTGTATAGTATGCAAAGTTAAGATATCATATCCAGCAGGCTCTGCAAATATCTACATTATCTTATATTTTCTATGTTGTTTCACTGTGAATAGTTCAGTTTATAAATATTTTATAGGCAATCAGTTTGTTTTTGTACTTTAGCTCTTATTTTTTGTAGCACTCTCTTCCATGGTGGATGTAATAAGCCATATAAATATTAGACATTTAACATAATTTTGTTTGTAGAATAGTAATTCATTTGACAATATTCTTTGAGGATAAATCAATTTAAGAAAGAAAAAAATGTGAGGAGCCATTTGGGTGACGAAACAGCCGTAAGAACCGGCTCTTCTACAAGAGCCAGAATTCCCATCACTAATGCGTTGGGCTGGTGCACCTGACTTTTTGCTGCTCCTTTACCGTCGGGATATTTGAAACTGTCACTTTTTAAACTTATCATACAGACTGAAAGATTGTTTTCTATGAGATTAACACCATTGGTGTCCTTGCTACAGCTGATATTTTGTACAATCCTGTCAGGCTTAGAAACCAGCATGTAGAATTGTGCAGTAACGAAAGAAGCAGGGATGGTTGCGGTGGTTCTGCTTTATATGTTTTTATCTAAAGCTAGGCCAGCAACTCTTTTAATTTTACATAGCCGGTTGTTTGGCAACCAATCAGCATGAGTTAACCACAGCGACTCTACCGGGCCATTTCTGAGTACATAACCCAAGGCTGGTACTGGGTTGGTTCCTGAAATGGCCCTATCGGCCCGGTGTGGTGGAGACACGTGTATACCGTCAAGGTCTGGTAAAATTATGCTGAAGTTCCGATAGTGGAAATGCACCTAATGAGGAATCTTTGACCATTCCAAGAGCTCCAGTTCTTTTCCAGCACACCTGTATCAGCTGAATGAGTCATTAGGAGGTCTCTGCAGACCTGAAGACCATTCAGGTGTTTTGGAGCAGTAATGCATCTAGAAGTTGCAGGACAGCAGCTCTCTAAGAATGGAGTTTGGCAGCCCTGCCCTAGCTCCTCCAGTGTTCTGTGTCGTCACCTTTCAAGTTTCCTCTATAATTTATGTCTGGGGAGTTAGCTGGTCATGGAAGATGGCTGATTCTATGTCCACTGAACCACTTGTGTCGATTGGACCATGAATTTTGGATCATTTTCCTGGTGAGAGACACAGTATCGACTCCCGTCCTGTTTACTTGCAGGGTCAACAAAATTTCTACTTCAAATCTCCGTGTGTTTATGAGTTTATGATGTCATCACCCCTAGAAGATTGCTCTGTATTTGGAGGAGAAACTGACCCACAGCATCACAGATCATGCACATTACGGTGGACATGTGTATGTGAAATAACAATCTTAAAAAACTAAAGAGGGACTGCAGGGCGGCAGAGAGAAAATGGAGAAAAAATAAAGCCACGATAAACCATCAATTATACACAGAACTTCACAAATCCTATAATAATGCTGTAAGAAATTCAAGAAATGCTTACTTTGCAAAAATCATATCAGACAATAAAAATAATCCTAAAATCCTTTTTTCCACCATTGATAAACTTTTTAACAGAGCTACTAATGCATTTCAGAAAACCCCCTCAAACACTCTTTGTGAGGAGTTCGCAGACCACTTCAGAGGGAAGGTAGACACCATCAGATGTAATATTTTATCTTCTCAGAGTAACATGGTTTTAGACAAATCTGAATTGTGTGTCTCTACCAGAGGAAACGCTGGACAGTTTTGTCCTGGTAGAAGCTGGGACTCTTGATAAAGTTTTCTCCTCAGTGAGGCCCACCACATGTGTTTTGGACCCGATTCCCACTTCATTTTTTAAGCCATTTTATGAATCTTTTAGGGATGAGATTTTAACCATGATGAATTGCTCCCTTCAGACAGGGGTCTTTCCTGCCGCCTTTAAAGGGGCGGAAGTGAAGCCCCTGCTGAAGAAGAGCAATTTAGATTTTAATGATTTTAATAATTTTAGACCAGTATCTAACTTACCATTTTTAAGCAAGGTTTTAGAAAAGCTAGTTTTAATTCAACTTAATGATTTTATTAATGAGCACAATGTCCTGGAGAAATTTCAGTCTGGTTTTAGGGTGAACCACAGCACAGAGACGGCCCTTCTGAAGATTTTAAATGATTTTAGAATAAATTATGACGCTCAGAAGGTGACAGTGTTGGTTCTACTGGATCTAAGCGCTGCCTTCGATACAGTAGACCACACTATTCTTTTAACCCATTTAAAACAGTTCGGCCTCTCTGGTGCTGTTCACAAATGGTTCACATCCTATCTCACAGACAGGACTTTTATGGTAAGTTTAGATACCTGCTCCTCTAGGGTCCATAGGATTACATGTGGTGTGCCCCAGGGTTCAATTTTAGGCCCAGTGCTTTTTAACCTTTATATGCTCCCTCTTGGCAGCGTCATCAGGAGACATGGAGTTAACTTCCACAGTTATGCTGATGATACACAGTTATACATCTCCATGTCTCCCGATGACACACGGCCAATGGATGCACTTTTTAACTGCATTTTAGACATTAAATCCTGGATGGCAGAAAACTTTCTCCAGCTCAACCAGGACAAAACTGAAGTTTTAGTCATCGGTCCTGAGGCTCAGAGAGAGAAACTTTTACCAAAACTACAATCACTGTCTTTTAATCTCTCTTTACAAGTGAAGAACCTGGGCGTGATTTTTGACTCTGAGCTGACTTTTATTCCTCACATAAAAAATATCACTAAAATAGGTTTTTATCAACTAAAGAACATTGCCAGAGTCCGCCCCATTCTGTCTCGGGCCAAAACGGAGACACTGATGCATGCTTTTATCTCCAGTAGAATTGATTACTGTAATGCCCTGCTTTCTGGTCTTCCCAAAAAGAGTATATCAGGTTTACAACTACTACAAAATTCAGCAGCACGTGTCCTGACGAAGACCAGGAGGCGGGAGCACATTACACCGGTCTTAAAATCATTGCATTGGCTCCCCGTACATTTCAGGATCGACTTTAAGGTTCTTTTAATGGTTTTTAAGTGTCTTAATGGTCTTGGGCCTTCTTATCTCTCTGAACTGCTTTTACCATATAAACCTTCGCGGTCTCTGCGCTGCTCTGGCAGCCGTCTCCTTGTCACCCCAAAAGTCAGGACACACAAGCATGGCGAGGCGTCTTTCCAGTTTTATGGCCCTCACCTCTGGAACAGGCTGCCAGAGGACCTCAGGGCTGCAGAGAATATTCATGTTTTTAAGAGCAGGCTCAAGACTCACCTTTTTAGCTTAGCTTTTAACTGATTATTATTTATCACTGTTTGTTTAATTGCTTTGGATGTTTTATATGATTATATTTTTATCAGTTTTACTTTGCAATCTTAGCACATTAATTTACCGTTTCTTTTTATACTTTAATTTATCTTAATCCCCGTTCCAGTGTTTCCTCTGTGGGAGCCCTCTGCCCCGGGAGCGGTGGTCGGCTGTAGCTGCCTGGGTGCTCTCCGGGTGGAGCTTGGGTGGAGGTGGGGGTCTTGGCCTTGCCTCCACTGGGTGCCCTGTGTCGGTGCCTCGGCTGCTGCTGTTAATCTACTGCTGCCGGGGCATATGGCTCCTCTGATGGCGTTTCCTTGCATGGTTCATCTGCACTCGGCCCAATGTCCTTTTTTACCTTTTCTTTTAACTGTGTGTGTGCATGGGAGATGGGTTGGGGGGAGGGGGGTATAACTGTGACCATGCTTTTAAATCTGTGGGGGAGGGAAGGGAAGGTGGTTTTATGTGGGGTCATTTTAATCTGTAAAGCACTTTGTGATGCAACTTCTTGTATGAAAAGCGCTTCATAAATAAAGTTTGATTTGATGTGGTGCTTTTCCACAGGCAGTTTCTGGTATACCTCTTAGATAGTGTTACATTTCCAAATGTAGAATTTCGATTAAATTGACCAAAAAAGGCTGTGTTTAACTGCTTTTGTTGTGAAATGCTAAAAGATTAGGATTAAAGATGTAATTTATTTAAAGTCTGCTTTAAAATCTGTTAAATCTTTAAGAACGGTGCCAATAGATGTGGGGCATGCTGTACTTCTTAATCTTCTACTTGTAATCTTAAGCACTGTTTCAGCTATTTCTCTGTAATATTTGATCAATCAGAATTTAGCAACCTTTTATTTTTTCTACTGAAGCATTGGTGCATAAGGTGAATTTCCTTGCTGAGAAATAACCATTAAAAATCACAACAATCCCAGTAAAAATGTGTTAAATGTCTAATCGGGTGGCCATCGTCTTAAACTAACATGAATATCATAGTGTTTTCTGTTTGTCCACAGCTGGTCTTCTACGTAGTCGTTCAGACGTTGTATACTCTGGGTCACAGCTTGTCTCTGATCGCCCTGACCACAGGGAGCGCCATCCTCTGTCTGTTCCGGTAAGACTAAATATTCAGTGACACGTTCACAGCCAAACCTTTTATGCTTTTCCACAATCCATGTGTGGATTACACATGGATTTGCGAGTCACATTTACGTTTTTGTGAAAACCTGAACCTGATAGAACACCTCTGGAATGAATTAGAATGGAGACTTGTGAACCAAGCATTCTCACCCAACCTCGGTGCCTGACCTCACAAATGAGTTTCCGAAAGGTCCGAGATTTCCTTAAAAACATTCCTAGAAAAGATGAAGCTGTTATAGCTTCAAAGCAAGGGCCAGCTTCATGTTCCATCCCAAGGCAAAAGCAAACTAAACCACTGCTTTGGGTCCCCAAACCATCAGGGGATCTTCCATAAGTACTTATTAACACATACTATACATCTAAGCCTGGTGAAGCCTATGTATTAGGAATATGGCATCATTAAGGTTTCTTTGTGTTTGTGAAAATGCAGGCATGTTAATGTGTTTGCTAATAAAGTGCATGTCAGCTACCGGCTTTGGTACTTAATTTAGGCCTTAGCTACAAATGTATTTGTATAGCACCCTTCCAGCAACAAGGCAATTCAAGGTGCTTTGGGTGATCAGGGGAAAAATAAAGGCAGCAATAAAGCAACAATAAATACAGAAAAACAACTTTGATGACATAAAGAACATTAAAACATACTACTGTTAGGAAATTCCGTCAATTATTATTCAATGAACGGTCAATAATACACACTTTTGCAGTGTTTGGCTTTTCTTTTACTTGATATGACTTTGTTCTTTAAAACTTGATTTAAAATCACCAGGTTGCAAAGACAGCAGACACTCAAACTTCTTGTAGTAATCTCACATTCATGCTAAGCAATCCTGCAAGTTAATAATCAAGACTCCTGAACAATCAGGACACCTTTGTATTTAGCTCCCTCAGTATTCTTTTAGGTACTTATTTCTTTTGTAAGTTCCTGGTCGTTACGCTTTCATTCAAAGTCTTGGATTTGTCTTTCTTTTAAATAGTTTTGTTCAAATTTCTGCCTTTTATTCCCTTCATGTTGGCTACCAGTTTGGATAAATTTGCTTGACAAATCGTCCTTTGAAATACACTTTGTGATTGCTGTCAAAAACTGAAGCCATATTTTATGATAAAAAATAATTAATTTCAAGCTCAGCCCTACAGCCTTCGGCCATTTATTTGTCCCTCCATGCTCTAATTGGCAGATCAATAGAGCCAGGGGAAGTGCTTTCCAGTGAGTTCAATTGGATTTTAAATTAGCAAACACTGACTCCGCAACTAATGGATCACATTTGCATTTTACAGCTTTCTTAATTGTCCACATTAAAATAGTTTATTTCTGCAGGTCGTGAAACATTTATTTATTGTTTCAACTCAAAAGTTTTGAATGCATTAATAAAATTTTGCTCTTTTGAAAAGTTTTTGTGAGAACAAAACGATTGCTGTTGCAAAGGAAAGGCAGTGCACATTTTCTGTATGATGAAGGGGAAAATGTTCCACTTTTAAACAAGATTATGAACTTGTTAATGGTTTTAGATAATTCAAAGATCTTAGGACACATAATAAAGTCTCTAGAACATTAGAATGTTTTGTAAAATAAAATCATTGCTGATATCAGAGGTAAAGTGTTGCATCGTTATTTAACAATTACTAATTTACCTCCTTAATCTGTATTTTGTGGTCATGCAACATTTACACAGGAGGCTCCACTGCACCAGGAACTACATCCATCTCAACCTCTTCATCTCCTTCATCCTGAGAGCCGTGGCCGTGCTGGTCAAAGATGCCATCCTCTTCAATCGAAGCTCGCAGTGCTCCAACCAGCCGTCTCTGGTGAGGTCACCTCCTCACTATGCCCAGCCGTATCATTGTCTTTGATAGTGGTGTAATGGTACATGTCTTTGTACCGAACCGTCACGGTGCAAAAGTCATACGGGGGAACATGCCATCAAATGAAGAAAAGTCAGAGGGCATCATCATCAGGAGGTTGGAGGCGTTTTCATTGCCGTTTGTTTAGCTAGTCGGGAAATAAATACATGGATGTGCCGATAGCGTTTGTTTGAAGCGTTTGTTTACCCCTGGGTTCGTCAACCAGCCCACGCGCACTCAAATACACGATGTTAAATTTCTGGCCGACTTGACGTCAAGTCGGCGCAGGATATACCATATATGGAGATCGCAGACCTATGCTGCAGGAAGCCCGCCCCGCTCCTCTCCCCCTCATGTTCAGTCAAGCGCCTCCATTACTGAATTCCGATTCAAAGTACGAACTTGAGCTCCGTTTGGATAAAGGGGCCATTCCAACAATCAGAGACTTGCCTGCAATTGAATAAGGCTGTGTTTTTATTGCTCTACTGTGTGTAACAAACAGCAGCTAACTGCTAATCCGGCTATTGTATGCTAGCGGGAGTAGTAGCTTCGAGGACAACACGGGCAATGGCTGCCACTTTGCAAACAACAAATGACCTAGAATGCCACCAATCAACGCGCCCCTCATTTGCATTATTACAATGACCGTTCACTACAGCCAAAATATTGCATCAGATCTCGCGAGGCAATAATGCTTTCAGAAATAAGTTGTCAGAGGAGCTCTGTGTTTATTTATTTTCACTTTTTTCAACTTTTCTTTTTTAGAAGGGCCTGAAAGACTATAATAGTTGCCGTTTTTGTTTGAATACGCGGGTGAAAACGCGCTGCGTTTACACGACAGGGCGCGCGATGGAAAACGATGTAGTACATATGCCCAGCCTTTAGATGGCAGTCTGCCCCGTTTGTGCAGTGTTCCAAGTTTTTTCCCCTCACAACCCGGAAAAGAAACATTTCATGATAACTAACAATGGCGGTCTTACTAGGTGATACTAGGTGATACTAGGTTATGTCTCCTTTAAAAGTCTCCACACCAAAGCAATGTGAGAAAGGCTCTACGTAATGGAAGCTGAAGGTTAGCCTGCTTCCATCGCAGGGTTCCGTGATGAAAAATTACTAATGGTGGGAGTGGAACAGGTGTGGCGTAATATGCAGTAAACACAGATACGGTAAGCCGTTTATGTATTATTTCCACATCCTCCATTATCAACTGTCATATTGGCATTTAGGTAATGGATTTCTACATATATTACCAATGTCTGATTTCTTAATTATCCCAGTACGATTCAAATAAATTATTGATAAGATAATTTATTTCAGTCACTCACTCAATAGCCTACTTTACATTTGACGTCACCATTTATCCATTCAAGTGATGCTGGGTGCTAATGCTAGACACAAAAAAAACAAACAACGCATTTACCAATTTGAAAAAACACACACAGAGCGCTTGGACGTTATTGTGAAGGCAGAAATTATATGTGAAATTCAAATGCATCTCAAAAATGAGCAAATATAAAATGGAGGAGGTTGTTTTAATGGAGAAAGACACACCAGGGGCTTTTTTTCTTTTTAATGGCGACCCTGCTAATTATCGAAAACTGGGTAAACATGTTTGAAAGAAAGATTTAAAAGTTAAAAAAATTACTTTACCCGTTTGAGGATACGCCTGAAAGTCAAGCAAGTATCATTTTGCTGTCAAAGAACTCAGTGCGACTCTTTTCTCATAATTGATGGGCTTGCAATCACCCCAATGAGACCAGAGTGTGGCAGTTCCTATTCTTGGCATCAACGTCCTTATTTCCTACTAGATAATGCTAGATATATTCTAGTAGGTGACTAATTTGTTATTCGTTTACTGCCTCAAACCAGTTCCTGAAGCTGTTTGCTGGCCATAATTTCATAGAACAGGAAAACCAGGAGCCCCATGATCTGGCACCAAAACATCATAGTAATAAAAACCAATAGAAATGTCGTTCAAAAGCCTGAGATTTTCCACTTAAAATTTAAATGAGACAATTCTGTCAAACCATCGTCTTCCAACATTTATAGTTTTATTAGAATCCACTTTTCAGATTCACTTTTGAAAGGTGGAGAAATTGCAAAAAATAATGTTTGTATAGTTAATTAAACCCATGCATCGCATTACTACACTATATTGTATTGTGTGTAAAGTTTGAAATAGACCTGTATGTTATCTCAAGCTTATTTATATATGTAGCAAAAATCCAAAGTTTGAATGTGTAAGGGACAAAAATCAGGAGGTTGCGTGTATTTTGTTGGGTGCTGTTTCCTGCTGCCTCCCTGCTGGGCCCTCAGTGGGACTGGAAGCTGGGATGAAAAGTGACGGGTGCAGCCTGAATTCTCAATTACTTCAACCCGGTTCAATAAGTGCTGCTTTGACCCAGGAAATAAGGTCACATGCAGATGGGAGGAGGACTGGTAGCAGATGGACAACAAACCCATGTTCAGTGAAAGTTATACTCGGTTCGGGACTACTGCAAGATCAGATTCAGTGTTTTTTGCTGAATGTTTTAGTTTTTTTTCACACTTTTGAACATTTTATTTTTTCTGCCTATATCCAGAAAACAAAGTATTTTCAGTTCTCTTATTAGTTTAGCTATTTTGAAAACAAGGTTTCAGTAACAAGCTAGATCGTACTCGCTTTAACGACGGATTATGCAAATTTTCTCTACTGTACTGACAGCGTACTGTAGGAATATTTGGTTATGCAACAGCGAAAAATACCAACAAGCACAGATCAAAACACTATCAGTCAATATATGGTTTAATATCAAATATTCAGAAACTTGACTTGACCGTGTTGTTGATTGATTAGTTCTTTAATTCCTGAGGATCCTTAACTACTAAAATAAATTAACCGTTATGTAGTGTGACCATATTTAGATTTTTTTAAAGAGGACACTTGGCATTCTCCATGTTTTATAGTTAAATAAACTTCAGATGTGTTTCACAAGTGCAAAAAATAGCTTAAAAAATCTCTGGAAATTAATTAATAGAAGAAATAATTACTCTTTTGAATTAAAAATAATAATACCAGTAACAATAATAGTTCACTTTTTAGGTCATTCTGGACAGAAATCAAACAAAAATCTGAAATAATGTTCTGAGAAATGCAGTATTACATTATCAATGTAACAATGAAAGTAAAAAGCGGCAGTCTCAAAAAGAGACTAAAAAGGTGCCTACAAAAGTCTTTAGCTTTCATCCTCATACGCATCAGTCAATCTATAGATGAACTCTCACTTGACACAGCATTATTATAGTTTTTGTCTCCATGTGACCTACAGGATCTTTGCCACTATTGTCACACACAGAAACATATGCCAGCTTTGCACGCCATGTTCTTCTGTAAAGCTATACTTGCTTATTGAGATCTAGTAAACAGCCTCAGTGCAGCTCAGCACTTCCCACTGTCTGTTCCGTCTATGAACGGATCAGAACCAGCCACTAGGCAGCAGCTCAAGGAGGACATAAGATGAGAGAAAGGCTGTTGTATTCCATTTAATATCACACCAGTCAGTTTATGTTTCCCTATTGATCCCCTGAAAAACGATGCCGACACAGACATTTTCATTAAACCCTGAAATCCCCCCTGGATATCCTGGACAGCACATGAAAAGAGGACGGTTGGTCGGCCTGCCGTTGTGCAATGGTTAAGTTATGAAACTGCTTGATTTCAGGGCCCCAGTAGAAGTAGGCTGGGGCAAAATGGGGAAGCCAAATAGGTTTTAGCCCATGTTATTGATAAGAACAGTCCAAAATAGAGGTGGCCATATTTGCAGCTCCGGTTTCAGCTCAAAAGACAACCTAAATTTTAATAAAATTATATGATCTGTGAATTGTTTATTTATTGATTTATTGACCTGCCAAACTTTTACATACTGTGCGTCCGTCTTTACATTATTTCAATTTGAGTCATTTTTTAACAATTAAGTGTTTAACTTTTGGAATTACAAAGTTTTTTTTCAGTTTTTTTTTCATAATTCTTTGGATTTTTTTATGTTTTTACCATGAAGCTGAATTTGATTTATCTAATTTAATCCAAATGTTTATACTTGGGTTTTTGTTTTTTGTTTTTAGTAAATTTAGACCAAATAGAACAATATTCATTAGCGACGGTACGAGATAATCCTCAGTGAAAGTGTATTGTTTGCCTTCAACCTGACTTTAATCATGCTTGTCATCTACCTGCCCCCCCCCATCTAACATTGGGTGTTCTGTGATAACTACAGGGACATCGGCTGGGGACTGAACTTTAAACTGCTTGTAGCATTGCGTGGTCCAAATATTACGTTTATCCTCCCAGTGACCTTCCTGGCTGTCCTGATTTCTCAAACAGGGACACAGACCCTCAGAACAACGAGCATGATGAACAGCTGAATCGCAATCTTGATGTTCTGTGGACCTTCTGTGGTAATAAAGAGATTTTCAAAGACCAACCATAGAAAGTACGTTTTATAGGTCAGTTTCAGAGAGTCCTGTAAAGTATTCACACCCCTTAAACTTTATTATCACATATTATAGCTGTTACCTTTAATGTCCATTTTATTGAAATTTTCTTTGCACACAGTTGTTCAAAATTGTGACTAGGAAGCTAATCATATGGTTCTAATTTTTTTTTACAAATACAAACCTAAGAGGTGGGGTGTGTATTTATTGATACCCCCATTTACTTCGATACTTAGTTGACTTAAAAATACATCTAATTAGTCGATAGAGTCCATGTGTGTAATTCAATCAGAGTATTCATATACACACCTGTTTGTTAGAGAACATTAAAAAGAGCAACACACATGGATGTCCACCCGAACTGCACATGTCTCATAACACGCCATCCCGATCATGAAACATGGTGATGGCAGCGTCATGCTGCGGGGATGCAACAGGAAAACTGGTGAGCGTTAATGGAAAGACAGATGGAGCTAATTATAGAGCTGAAGCTGAGGTTGACCATCCAGGAGGACAAAAGTCCTTAACCTATTCATGTTTAAGCACAGCCTAGTCAAAGTTCACACCTAAATCGAATCTAATTGAGCGTCATTTGGCAAGTCTTGAATTGCGGTTCGCAGATGCTCTTCATGCGTTCTGACTGGGCTTGGCTTATTTTACAGAGAGAAATGGGCAAAAATCTACTGTAGTCTTTAGATCAATAAAGCTGGTAGAGACAGACTCCCGAAAGACTTTTCTGCAATACGTGGTAACAAAATGTGCTTCAACAAAGTTACATCAAGAGGCGCTGAAGAAAGAGAATCCAGAGCTTAAGTGTGCTGGGGAGGAGTTATGGATCGAGCAACACTGATGCCCGTCACATGAGCGATACTGCTGCTGTTTCACCTGTCACTTTCAAACTACTTAAAGGGAGGAGCATCTCCACCTGTCCCCGGGATGGCGCTCTGCCAAAAGTACATCTTTTGAACCAAAATTATTCCCGGAAAGCCACTGTTACATCATGGAGCCCCTAAAGAAAACGTGAGCTTTCTGCCGTGTGGGATCATTTTGATCTAATTTCGGCAAATAAGGCATTTGGTTTTATTTCCTTGTTTCATCCTGTTCCTCTCAGTTTCTGCTTGATCTATCAGAATGTCAGTCAATTTCAAAATGACTCTTGGTTTAAATTATTCATACTGTTTTCTGCAGGTTAAACGTCGCATTTGTTCAACTGAACTTTCATACATTAATAAAAGCACATCTTAAATGCTGAGACATCACAGAGCAAAGCATAAAAATCAGGAGGCCACAAATGCACCTAGGATAAATACAGGTATACTGATATTATACAACTTTCTCCTTGTCACTTTGTTCCCAATGAATACATGGTTGTCTGCGGATGTGACGTCAAGCGCGTTCATCTCAAATGTTTCAGATCACTCTGCCACCGGCGCTTGTCAGCACTCGCAAGCAGTTAAATGGATTGAGCTAATACACAGAAGAGACCAAGGACAACTTTGACACCAACAGTAACTCCACATAAGACTAAGAAAGTTAAACCCCTGACAAGAGCCTGAAAAAGATCAAAGATTGAGAGCGACCGGCGTACGAGCGCGCGCTGCGAGAGCGAGCAGAAAGGAAGAGCAGTTCCGTTTTTGGCCACAGGTGTCAGTCCCGAGTTTAAATTTCAGAAAATTGCATATAGCCCCTTTAACTTGCTGCCCATTGTGTGTCCTTCAGGTAGGATGTAAAGCCAGCTTGGTGTTTTTCCAGTATTTCATCATGGCCAACTTCTTCTGGCTGCTGGTGGAGGGCCTCTACCTCCACACCCTCCTGGTTGTCATCTTCTCTGAGAACCAACACTTCATTATTTACATGTTCATCGGCTGGGGTAGGTATTCAAAACAAAAGGCTAAATAAGATTTTAGTTATTTTTACCATATTTATACATACATGGCTGACCTACTCTAAAGGATTTGGTAGCTTTAAAAATGTGTTTTGGTCTTTTCTAGCACATTTAAGAAAAACAATGCAAACATATGTGGCTTTAAAGCAAAAAAGCAGCAAACTTTCAAAACCAAGTGTGAACGAAGTGGTACTTTAATTAATTTACTCATTTTCTGCTCTTTTCATGCATCATAAAGTTACTTATATGTCCACCACAAGGGAGCTAACATTGAGACTAGCGGAGAAGGCAGGTAGTAACAGATAGCTTTTGTTAGCAGTCATCATGGGTGGACCTACTGGGGTGGCAGGGGGTGGCAGTTGCCACCCTAAAAGAAAGCCTTGCCACCCCTGCTGTCACCCAAGCCGGCAGTTATGAATTCAAGGAATAGTTACGTAAAATTGGACATTAAGAGCATAAAGCTCCTTTTTCATGGCACATGAAAATGGCCACATTATATTCTCTTTGGTGAACCTTTTAAAGCTGCTCTGCGGAGTTTGCTGAAAGTGCTGCAGAGAGCGCACCATCTGGCCGTCAGAGGAACTGCAGTCAGCAAAATGCGCACTCCCGTGACTTTCAGGCGCGTTCTCATCAGTCCGAGCTCTACGACGGACAGAAGCCGCTTTCGCTCTTTTTGTGCAACTGGACAAAAGTCTTCTCGTCTTTGACTCACGTGGAGTTTGTGTGGGTATGTGGGCTAGCTGGCTACGGTGATCTAGCAGCTAACTGACAGAGAACACCGCCTCCTCGTGAACGCGCATGCGTGGGTACGTACGTGCGCCGCTACGTCACGGCACGCGCTCTCACAAGCGTGAAAAAACCGAGTATAGATTCAATTTTTTTAAACAAAAATATTACATAATACAGCTTTAATGTGCTTAAATAACCTGAAGCAAAACAAATACATGTATGTATCTGTCATATAGGTAAATACTGCTGAGTGAGGAGGTGACGCATGTGTTTTGACTGAACAATAAAACCAAAGTTTGGTACCTTGTTACAGTAAAACATGCTTTTCAACACAATGTATGTATTCTCATCTTTGTCCAGCTCAGTCTACAGTTTTTTACAGGAACGTTCGCTGTCCGATACACTATTTAAAAAAAGAAAATACCTTTATTTATTTATATATATATATATATATATATATATATATATATATATATATATATATATATATATATATATTTTTTTTTTTTTTTTTTTTTTCATTTATTTATTCTGGCATATGGTGCCACCCCTGAAAAATTCTTACCCCTCTCTTGCCACCCCATGAATATTGTTCTAGATCCAGCACTGGCAGACATTATGAAAATTAAGTTAAAGCTTTTTGAGAACACATGGAAAAAATTTTTTATAATTTCCTGGTTTTTGCAAAACAAGATTCTTTAACTGAATCCTACAGTAAATCAATCAGAGGGGAAAAAATTGCATCAGGATTATTGTTCACTGATTTGGACTCTACTTAGTGTTTATCTTTTCTCCTTCTGTGTTTTCTCCTTTTCTTTTCTGTCTCATCCTTAAGTGTTCTTTCTTATTTACTTGGATCTTATTTTTAGTTACTACTCTGTGCTAGTTTCCTTCTTAATTTTGCATCTGATTATTTTTGATTAGACCTTTTTGTTTTATTTTTCAACCTTCTCTGTCTTATTTCCCCAGTCACTCACTCACACCTGCATCTAACCTTGATTTAGTCTCACTCTGGGTTCTTTGTCTTCCTTCGTTTACCGTCAGTATTTGAGCAGCTCACGGTCTGTCATACCTTGCTGTTTTCTCCGTCTTTATTCCATTAATGGCCAAATGAAGCTTTCTGAAGCTTGTATCAAAAAACGGTTCATTACTCGAAGCTTTCTAACACAGTGCTCTTGGATGACATCTAGTGGCCTTTGGTATGAACACAAACTTGAATAAAGTTGCTAGCCAATTGATGGACAAACTGTCCTTAAACTCCTGCCTTGTTTGGTGTCAATTTTCTGTCGATTTCTTAATGTTTGTAAGCATACTGGAGGGAAAAAACTAATATATACATGGCCCCATATCGCTGAGTCACTCATTTGTATCGTCTGCCACTCGCCTCCAAGACGAGCCAGTGATTCAGGTCTCTTTGAATGTTTGAACTGGGTAGCAAAGCGGTGACGTACCAAACAGGGCTTCGGACGTCATTGATCACTTGACTCTGCTCAGACGGATCAAGAACTTTTTAAAAACATTTGCTAGCCTACATCCTTCCACATAATCTTGTCACATAGTTTGCTGTAAGAAACCACTGTTCATTCCTTTAAATTATTATTATTTTCTACTTCAAGAATATCTGCATTTGGCTCCCACCTGCTTCTCACCATGACAGGTTAACGTAAT